>JAVKPL010007013.1:0-28046 GCA_032173675.1 Gastrolobium villosum
TTAAATTAAAACTTATTACGTAATGAAAGAATTAATTAAAAGCAGTTTTGAATTCAAATTTTGAATTCAAATTTTGAATTCAAATTTCGCTTCTTTTTCGTGTAAAAACACAACTAACAGGTGCATATTATTGACATACAAAGAATCAACATAATTAGCAAATATGTATTTAAATTGCTCTCTTATGACTCAATTCTTGTCAATTTTAACACAGAAAAATCACACTTGCCAGAGGCACATCAAACCATTCCCAGATTTAAACGTTGCTGTCCCCAGCAATGTAAAAGACTTAATCCAGGAAATGTTCACTTAATCCAACATAACAATCATAGACACTATCAGATACAATATGCCATGCATGCCTGACTCAATATCATGAACTTCCAATAATGCCATCAGCTTCTTAAATATACAAGTCTACATTGATTACCCCTCACACAGATAAATAATGTTCACTCAACACTCAGTGTTTAAGGGTATCATGAGCACTCAATTACTCAAAGCTATAACACTACCATATGCTTGATTATATTCTAAAAAATTCTTAAAATTGAAGAATCAAACACATGCATCAATTGATCAAAAGGACTTCACAGGTTGTAACTTGGCCGGGGTAATAGGTAGGAAAATTTGGATAGTAGCTCAAACAACCAAGAGATTGAAAACTGATATTATTTCACTTTTAACAGATTCAATCAATTGTTTTGCTCCACTAACATTCCCACAGAATTTCGGGAATTAATTCCTTTTAACCACCTTTTACTCTTTTCCTTTTTCTTGCGTTCGTTTGTTTTTCTCTTTTTCATTTTGCCCTTTCTTTCTTTTTTTTTTTTTTTTTTTTTTTTTGAGTACATAGATGACTTTTTTTTTTCATCCCTTAATTACTTGACCATTGTGGAGCTTACCTCAATTTCTTTATTTTATTTTCAACACATTCAATGATTCAATCTCAATCAAGGTAAGTTACGAAAAATGGATATAGGCTAAGCCATCAATCAGGCCATAGGTCATTTATCAAGAATTAAGTTCAGGCTCAAAGGGGTAGCAAGGGAAAATCTCATACAGGTGGGTTATTTTGGCCAATAGCAAATAAGAACAAAATGCCTTTATCATATCAATCAATGCATGCATAGAGAAACAAATCAAGTTCTAGAGTATTACAACAGTGAGACCTCTCAACAAAAATTTCAGTGTTTAGGCTCAAAACCTCACAGCTATGGTATCAATGCAGACTCAAGACAATTGACTTCAGACATTATCAGAATTCACAATCTTAACTCAGACAAACGAGCAATCATGCAATCCAATTATGCCTATGCAATGTTATGCCAGAAAGTCATACAATATATTTCCTAAAATTCAATCATGTACATTAACAAGATGAGCACATTTAAACCTGGGATAACACACTTTCTTCTTCTTTTCTTTTTTTTTCTTTTTATAGCACACAAAATAACTAAGAAAATTAAAAGAGTTAGAATATCTCCCCTGATAGAAGAATTGCAGTTCTAAGGTGCAAGCCAACCATTCCCAGATTTAGAGCATTGCTGTCCTCAGCAATAATTAAACCCCAAGAAGGAAGAAAATCCTGCACAAAAGAACAAATAGTGGCATATAGAAGAAACTATAATGCACACATTAAAACATCAGAGAAAAATATACCAACACAAAATAACTTAAAAATACGAAACAGAAAAATAAACTAATATACAAGATCTCCATCAGCAAGGAGATAAGATCAGCCCTCCATGTCATCCCCCTCAGTAGTGTGAGATGACTCAGCAAATGAAGGGTCTGGTGGTACTGGTTGCCTTGGTGTATGGGACCACCATTCCCAGATTTGATCCAAACCATGGATCCATGTTAAGAACTCTTTGAAGCTTTGATTTTTCCGAGAGATAGAGTCTCGGTGTCTCTTGTCAAATTTCAGCTCTCGGTGTCTCTTCCAACTTGTATCAAAGAATTTTACCCCTTCCTTTCTTCTTGCCTTCTTCTTTGTAGGAGTATGCCTCCTTTGAGGCGTCCTTACCTCTTTGACATCATCAATTAAATTTTTAGGAAGATCTTTCACTTCCACTTTCGGGGTTCCATCTTTTTTGTCTTCATCTTTGAGATTTTGAGGAAGCTCAACTGCTACATCTTTTTCTTCCTTAAACACTTCAAGACTAAAACAATCGTCTTTGTGAGAAGACTGTTTTAAAGAATCAAAGACATGAATAGTAACAGTCTCATCATTCATTCTTAGCTCGAGCTTCCCACTTTCAACATCAATCAGTGCTCGAGATGTAGCTAAGAAAGGTCTACCCAGCAAAATTGGCATTTCAGCTCCTCCTTCCATATCTAACACTACAAAATCAGCAGGGAAGATGAACTTGTCTACCTTCACAAGAACATCTTCTATTATTCCACTAGGCTTTCTTACAGACTTATCAGCAAGTTGAAGAGATGCCAAAGTGGGTTTCAAATCAGTTATCCCCAAAGATTTACAAACAGACAAGGGCATTAAATTTATACTTGCCCCAAGATCACACAAGGCTCTACCAAATTTGGTGTTCCCAATTTCAATAGGAATATTGAAGCTCCCTGGATCATGACGCTTAGGCGGGAACTTCTTTGTAATTATAGCACTACACTCTTCAGTGAGTGTCACCGTTTGGCATTCCTGCAACTTGTGCTTCCTTGACAAGAGGTCCTTCATAAACTTGGCATAATTGGGCATGCCAGCCAAGGCTTCAGCAAAAGGAATATTTATATGTAATTTCTTGAAAATATCAAGAAATCTGCCATATTGTTGCTTTTGAGCATCCTTATTGAATCTGCCAGGATAAGGTGCCATGGCTCGCACATATTCAGGACTCAGCTCAAACTTCTTCTTTTCAGCAACAATAGGAGGCTCTTTTTCTTCACCTTTCTGAATAGGTGTTTGGACATTAGAAGGAATCTCCTCTTCTTTTTCTGGCTCCTCCACCACCTTAAGCTTTTCTGGAGCTCCTACCACCTTACCACTTCTAGTTGTGATAAACATACAATCATCCTTGGAATTTTTAAATGTGTTACTAGAGGAAGTGCCTGAATTTTTATCAGCAACTTGCTTAGCCAGCTGGCCAACTTGATTCTCTAAATTCCTGATAGAAGCATTCATGTTTTTAGTGGTGGCCCTAGTCTCTTCCATGAAGGCATTGGAGTGTTGGGCCATTTGTCCAACTAACCTTTCCAAATCAGAAGGCTCCTTAGCTTGGACTGGTGGAGGCTGCAAGTAGTTGTTGGAATTGTAATCCAGTCCTGTGCCTTGAGTTCTCCTCTGAAAATTGTTATTTGCATAAGGGAAATTCTGATTCCTAGGAATGTTTCTTGGTGGAGATCTTTGCTCGTACCATACTCCATTCACTTGCACTTGTTGAGGAGAATCAGAAGATAACAAAGATGAGCATTCATTGGATTCATGCTCACCCTTGCAGTATTCACAAACCACAGATGCAACTTGCATAGTGGAAAATTGCATCTTGTCCAGCCTTGAGGTCAAATTTGCTAGCTGTTGTGCTAACAATTTATTCTCAGCCAGAACCGCATCATTGTTATCCAGGTGTAGAATCTCTCTCTTAGGCTTGGCTGTCAAACATTCATTTTCATTGGCAGCCATTCTTTCTATTAACTCAAGAGTCTCATTTGCTCTCAAGGATTTGATGCTACCACCTGCTGCACCATTCAGCACCATCCGAACTTCAGGTTTACACCCATTGAAAAAAATTCGGACCTGATCACCATTGGTCATGGGGTAATGAGGGCATCTCCTCATTAGATCCTTGAAGCGGTTCCAGGCTGCACACATAGTCTCACCCTCAGCCTGGGTGAAATTGGTGATGTCATTCACCATCTGGTTAAACCTCTCCATGGAAAAGAACTCAGCAAAGAATTTATTTGAGAGACTCTCCCATGATGGAATACTTCTTGCTGGTTGCCTTTCCAACCAATTCAAAGCCTTCCCCTTTAGAGCAAAGGGAAACAGTCTCAGCCTGACTGCATCATTGGACACCTGGGGGTGTTTAGTGGAGTCACAGATCATCAGAAATCTGTCAATGAACCTGTGAGGGTCCTCATCAGCCTCTCCACCAAACTGAGCTCTCTCCACCAATTGAATATTGGAAGACTTAAGCTGCCAATTATTGTTACCAATATCAGGTTGAACAATGCTTGAGTTAGGCATATTAAAAGATGGAGTCAGAATAGTATCCATGAATGGATTGTCTGCAACATTGTTTCCCAGCCATGTTTGTGCTTCTTCACGGAGATTCCCAACTCGTTGAATGCAAGCTTCTTCCGAGCAAGTTTTCTGTTCCTCTTTTCTGCTATAGTGATTTCCAAATTAAGTGGAAATTCTGGGATTGTACCTCGATACAACTCAGAAAAGAGATCAGTAGCACTGTTCAAATAAAATTAAAATAAAAATAAAAAAAATATATATATAAATCACAAATATTCACAAATCCAATCTTTAAAGATCAAGAATATATGATATAAGATAAACCAATCCCCGGCAACGGCGCCAAAAACTTGATGCTCTCCGGCAAGTATACCGATCGCACAAGTAATAAAGTGATAATAAAAGTTCGTCTCCACAGGGATTGGGATCTAATATCAATTAAACTTTTTCTTAAAGAATGGAAGATTTCAAATAGGGTTTTTGACAAATATTGTCAATTTGATGGAAATTGAATTTTGAAAATAAAAGACTTATTTTTGTATTTTTAGATTGAAAAATAAAACAATAAAATTGAAAATTGATTTGTAAAGAATATGAGAAAAGCATTGTAGCCAGGGTTCATTCACCAAATGATCCCCGCTTTTTACTCCGGATTGATTTACAATAATTATTTATATAATCACTCAGATAAATTATCCTCTAAAAAGAGTTAATAGTTAACCCTCAATTCCTTGCAGGGTTAACCCTTTAATCCCATGAGAAACCCCAATTCCTTGCAATGTTTCTCATGGGATCAAGCAATGGGCGCGATAATTTAAGCATCTGCAATCGTATACACGTCTATTCCTAGCACGCATACAGATTGTTATCTTACCCCCTTTCGAGATCAAAACCCCAATATTCCTATCTAGGGTTTTGATCCTCAGAATATCCCCAACTATTAGATCGATCAATTCTAACAAAGGGAATATAAAATTCGCACAGAGTAATGATAAAGATAATTATATAAATCAAAAACCACAAACCAATCCTTCGTATCAAGGGTTCACATATGGATCGTGACCCTGACTACAATAAAAATGATCTAGCCGATCAACATACTGATCGCTGATCTAAAATTCAACATAAACTAAAAATAAAAGAGAAAGAAAAAGAAGAAGAAGATGAAGAACGAAGAACGCGAAGAACTCCACAGCTGCCCCTTTCTTCTCCCGGTCCAGATCTGAATGAATGGAATGGTGGAGGACCACCCTTTTTATACTTGAGTTTATGGGCGTGGTCCATGTGATGTTGCGTGTACAGATAAGGATGACACTTCAGCGTGATGTAATGCTGACAAAGCATCCTATCATTATTTGCTGCAGTGCCAGCTGTGCTTTGACTCAGCGCTTTGATTACAGATTCTTTCCTTAATTGCTTCAGCGCTAATTGAGGATAGTTTGAAATGTGATGTAATGTTTAAATGCTCATCCTCGCAATTTTTTGAATCTCTTCCTTTTTAACTGGAACAAGATGAAGAACGAAGAATGCCACAGAGCCCTTCTCCTCCAGTCTCTCCAGATCCAGATGGAATGGAATTATCAAAATGTGTGAGATTTCCTCTGAAGACTGAATTGTGTGTCATGGAGTGTGTGGAGAGGAACCTTTGCATAGGTAGCAACTAGGGTTTCGCCGCATCTTCCAAAATTACCCCTGAAACGTGTAATATAATAATTAATTACAACTTTATTACCGAAACGTATAACGTAAAGATTTAATTAAAACTTTATTACGTAACTGAAGAATTAAATTAAAACTTATTACGTAATGAAAGAATTAATTAAAAACAGTTTTGAATTCAAATTTTGAATTCAAATTTTGAATTCAAATTTCGCTTCTTTTTCGTGTAAAAACACAACTAACAGGTGCATATTATTGACATACAAAGAATCAACATAATTAGCAAATATGTATTTAAATTGCTCTCTTATGACTCAATTCTTGTCAATTTTGACACAGAAAAATCACACTTGCCAAGCCTAAGTATGTGGTACATACGATATGGTGAGGCTGTGGGTGAGGTGCAAACGGTGTTCCTTGTACTCATGTGGGTATAGACGTATTCCTACATCTCTCTGGCCAGTAGATAGTATAAACACACATGGCACGAATATCTGTTGCACTGCATACTTTTGGAACTAATATTGGAAATACTGCTTTTTGAACTTATATTGCACATGTAAGTGAGCTTGGGGTGGAAGATCCTTGAGGACCTCTTGTCTTACTGAGATTTCTTGTTTAGAGATCTCACCCCACGTTTGGGGACGCTTATTTCAGGTTCAGGGAACCCAGGGGTTGAGACTCCTAGTGGCAGGAGGCCAGAGCTGAGTTAGATATTACTGTGATATGCTGACTTGTTGGATGCTGGATATTGACTGCTGTTTATGTTTTATGCTATGTTTATGATATTTGAGTTGAGACTGATGTTGGGCATTGTTGCCTTATTTGGTGAGCATGTGGTTTGTCCATGCCACATAGACTTGAGTATGTCTTGTTTAAGTTAAAGTTGTATTAATGTATCAGGATTTGGGTCCAGGCTATGTGTTGTAGTCTTGTGACTTAGATACTCACTTTATATTTATATATGAGGTATTTCAGTTAGTTGTCTTGCAATTTACATAAAAGCATTATTTTATGAAATTGATTAGGTAATCAACTTGGCTAAGGTTAATGATGTCATAATTGAATTAAAGAAAAAAGTATTCCGCATTTTAATTAAGCGTGGCTTAATACGATAGTATGTTAACAAACCGGGTTAACACGGGCTGTTAGATTCTCCACCATTCCTTGGCCTTCTTCCCTCTGAAACTCCACCAAAGTGACCTCCTTTTCTCTATGTTCCTTCACCAAAGTGGTAGAGTGTTGTGAGGGCTGGCCTTGGGTGGGTAAAAGACCTCTGTTTGCTGAGTTTGGCTGCTGTCTTGTGGGGTTTAGTGGACTGAGTTAGTGCTCCCCTTGGTGTGAGCCATTGTTCATGCCATTGGGGGCTTCAAGGACCCAACGTTGTGGAAAAAGGGCCAAGCTTTGTTGGCATTTTCGTCCCCTTTGTAAGTCAGAACCTTGGGAGCTTCAAGGGAGCTCCAAGAGCACTCTTTCATCTATTTTTAAGCTTTGGGGTGAGTTGCCTAACCTTGATCATGAGTTTTGATGGTTTAAAGGAGGTGTCTTTGCATGTAAATGAGCTAAACAAGTACGTAATCTGTATATGAACGTAAAAGAGATTAAAAAGGCATGTTTGGACGTTAGGATGGGTTAAAAAACCCAACCTTGGAAGGATATCTTCGCGAAATGTAGAAACTGCATTCTGTTGCGAAATATCCGAATATTGATATCCGGATATGGGGTCTTATGATATCCGGATATGGATATCCGGATATGGCCCCGACATATATCCAGATATTCTGGGTTTGCGATGAACAGTAAGGTACTGTTCATACAGATTTGATGTATGGGTTTGTGGACCTTAGTTTGATGAAGTTGGACTTCTGTAAATACTTAACTATGTCAGAACCAAGGGCTTAAGGGCTTGTGGCTTTGTGGGAAGGCTTAAGACGTAAAACGTAAAGGAAAAATGTAGTCTTTATGTTTATGCTTATGAGCAATGTTGTTGATATAATTATTGTTCTAAAATAGATTGTGATTCTGCTGTGTTTGGACCTTGAGCTGTGTGCACTCTTGGCATTGGATTGTTAGCTTGCAAGATAAGCTTTCGTGTCCTCGGCTTTGCCATTGTTGGTTCCACCATGTCCCATGGGGGGGGGATAATTTATATGCATGATGTTGTTTTCATATATTATTTTGATAAATGCTGTTGAGCTATTATATGCGAGTGCCTTTATGATATGCATGTGGGTGTTCCACCTATACGGTAAGCCTGAGTATGTAGCGCCATACAATATAGTGATGCTGTGGGTGAGGTGCAAGCGATGTTTCTTGTACTAACTTTAGGTAATAGACGTATTCCTGCATTTCTCTGGCCAGTAGAATAGTGACAACACACATGGCATGAATATCTGTTGCACTACATAGTTTTGGAACTGATATTGTTAGACTGCTTTTGTTATACCCCAATAGTGACAACACACAATTGTTTAATTGATTTAAAATATATTTTGATGATTACAATCAATTTAATGTTAATTTAATTGATAATATTAGATAATTGAAAGATTGCATGAAGATTGGAGAAGATGTGGAAGATATCATGAAGAAATATAAAAGCATGGAATCAAATAAAGATTAAGATAGATTTTATCTTTTTAAATTTCATATAAGAGAAATAAAATATTCTTTGCCAAAGATTTGATTAGGATTGCATTGCATAATAGATTAAGATGTTATTGTTATAAATAGGGCTCATTGCATATTATTTCATATGGAAAAATACAAGAGAGAGAATATATAAGAAAGAAAAGAGAGAATTACATTTTCAAGAATAAGATTCTTTCTTGTGCATCAATTGAAGAGCTTTCTTCCATAGATTCATTCATATATTCATCCTCTGGCAAAGTGAATATTTCTCCATAGGAATTCATATTACCTATATGCTTGAGGAAAAGAAGCACCGAGGTAAATACTTTAATTATAATTTTCTTCTTGATCTTTTTGAAGGTCTGTACTAAAAAACTTGGATAACAGTTCTTGTGTTGGGAAACTGGGATACAACATGTCTCTTTTTCTTTGGAAATCGAGAGTGACTTGAGAACCCTTGCGTGATAGGGTTTTGGAATTCTAAAGGGTTAGGATTTCATAATGGAAATTAAGGATACCAGTTGGGAATTTGTGTAAGGAGAAGACCAGAAAACTAGGATATTAGAGAACTCTTTGTACACAAGTTTCATAGTGGAGTTGCCCGTCGAATTTCAGTATTCGATTTTAGGGCCCGTGGTTTTACTTTCCTTTTGGGTTTTCCACGTAAAATCTATTGTGTTAATATCTCTATATCCTTATCTTGATTTATTGCTTTGAGTTAATTTTAATTAGCGAATTATTTTTATAAAACTCAATTCAATCCCCTCTTGAGTTCATCTGGGACCACCACATCAGATTGGCGCCAATCAATAGTTAAAATTTGATTATAAGAGATTGAGCAAAAAAAAAATTATAAATATAACTTTCATCTATAACCATTATTTATAAAGAAAAAAGTATTTGTCATTTTAAATGACATACCTTTGTTTATTTTTTGATTTTTTTTTTATGTTTTCGACCGAATTCGTTTTCCGTCGAAAAATTCATAAATATAATTTATTTTCTATTTATTTTTATTATAAGGGTTCTCGACGACACATTTCTTGTAAGTGTGATCTATGTATAGGATTTTACTGTATATTTTTTAAGAAAAATACTATTAGCTTAAATATCACAAGAAATCTTTCAGACAAAATAATATAATTTGATCATAGATATTATATTGTAAGATATTGTAACATCCCGCATAATTAGTAGAATACATAAGTACTATATGTTATAGATGTATATGTGTAGAATTCGGATGCGTGGTTTATGTGTAATGGCTTGTGAATTGTATAACCTTTAACCCTTGGATAAGACTAAGGTAATTAATTAAATTAAATCTTAGGAGGGTACATATGTAGACATGTGAATTTAATCTTATGAGTAATGTGAGTGTGTGTTAGAAGGCATTAGTGTTTGGGTGTGGACTAGTTAATATTGGACTTGTGTGATTGGATTTTTGGTGTGTGGCCAATGGCCCAAGGATGGCCTTTGAACCTACCTTGCTTTAGCCCAAAGTTGTAACCACTTATCCTCCTTAAAGCCTAATCCAACAAGGCTGCCTTGTGCAGCAAGGAACACTACTTGGCTAGTTGTTTTTCCCCTCATTCATGCGCACAAGGGAGAGTAATTAGGACCTTAGTAATCTGCCTTTTCCCTTGCTAAACCGCCACCTCACCTTGCTTATGCATAACTTGATTTTAATTTCATTGCATGGAAGACACATGTGCATTTTAGCTTGATTTTAGGCTGCATAATCCCCCATTTTGGCGCACATGGGAGGGGTCATGATGCAGATTTTCTTTATGACACAAACTACCTAACTTGTGGACTTGGATAACCACTTACACTCCCCATCATGAGACTGCATTGTGCAGATTTTTGGTAAGCTTTTGCAGCCCTTCATGAGTCAAATCTCCTCCTCCTTCCACATGCATCATAAGTAAGATTTTGGGACTGCATTTTCATCATTTTTGCGCAGAGGACAGCTCCAAAAATCTGAATCCTTGGCTGCCACAAAGCTCTCTTGCTTGTGGACTTAGTGAACCTCCCTCACACCTCACCTTGTGCGCATGGGTTGGCTTTTTATGCAGAAATTTTCTGACTTAGGACAGCCCCATTATGAGTGTTTGGACTGTCACAAACCTGCACTCATGATGCACCTCTTTTCCCTCATCATTTGCGCACCAAGGACTGCACAAATGCAGATTTTTGGCTGCCACCAAGTGAATTGCTTGTTGACTTAGTGAACCTTTTTCCTTGTGCTCATGATGCACCACCTCCACACCCCTTCATGCGCATAACTTGGTCTTTTATGCAGAAAATTTCTCTGACTTGGGCAGCCCTCAAAGCTGAACAAATCTTCCCTCATTCCTTGCATGTAAATAGAGTAAGTTAGAAGCAAACTCTTGCTTGATTCAGCCTTGTATGCAGCCCCATCCTCTCAAAGAAATCTGAATTTTTCATGATAGTTAATCATGGCAATCTTCCCCCACTTTCCCTATATATGTGCGCATGGAGAGGGGGTTGGCTTCATGTGCAAGTGCAGCCAACATCCCCTCCTCCTCCTCACTCCCATAACCGAACCTACAAGCCTCCTTGGAGCTAGAAGACTTTGCTTAAGACAACTCCTTCCTTCCCTCACCTCAACCATACACCAAGCTAGTGCTAGCCTTGTTCCTCACCTTGTTGCGCATAGGACCTCTTAGGAAGTGTGGACTTGTGTGTAGTGTAGCTAGAAGGTGGTGTGATTCTTGACTTGAAGGGTGTGCTACAAGAGGTAGGCCTTGAACTTGAACTCCTTCTTAGTGTAGCCATGTATATATGCGCAAATGTCTCCTTGCATATATGTTGCTTTGGATCCTTGGTTGAGCATGATTAAAGTTTTAGTATGGAGTCATTTTAGGATGATTTGTATGCATAAAAATCTTATGGTTATGGTTAAGCTTATGCCACTATTTCTTGTATGGATATGCCTCTGATTTGGAGAAGTAATGTGCCACTGTTTCGGTTTGATGTGCCACTGTTTTGGTAGATAAAATGCCACTGTTCGGTTCCTCAAAATCACATTAAAATGCCACTGTTTTGAAGATGTATGCCACTGTTTCGGTTCATCAATATCACCATTATAGGCCACTGTTTCTGCACAATAAAAGCCACTGTTTCTGCACAATAAAAGCCACTGTTTCTGCACAATAAAAGCCACTGTTTCTGCACAATAAAAGCCACTGTTTCTGCACAATAAAAGCCACTGTTTCTGCACAATAAAAGCCACTGTTTCTGCACAATAGAAGCCACTGTTTCTGCACCTAAAAGCCACTGTTTCTGCACATTACATGTCACTGTTTCTGCACCTTATATGCCACTGTTTCTGCACATATACGTCACTGTTTTAGTGCTCCTTAAGCCACTGTTTTTATGCATAAAAGGCCACTGTTTTAAGCCATCATATGCCACTGTTTTTATGCATAAAAGGTCACTGTTTTAAGTTATCATATGCCACTGTTTTCATGCTTAATGTGCCACTGTTCTAGTCATCATATGCCACTGTTTTCATGCATAAAATGCCACTGTTTTAATCTTTCTATGCCACTATTTGTATGCATAAAATGCCACTGTTTTAACCTATAAAATGCCACTGTTTCACTGTCCAAAACCAAGATTTATGCCACTGTTTGGAAGTTCAAAGTGCCACTGTTTCTGTTTTAAAAACGCCACTGTTTCTGTTTTAAAACGTCACTGTTTTGCTGCTGTAAACACTGCTGTATACTCACTGTTTTGCTGCTGTATGCTCACTGTTTGGCTGCTGTAAATGCTCACTGTTTTGCTGCTGTATGCTCACTGTTTTGCTGCTGTAAACACTGCTGTATGCTCACTGTTTTGCTGCTGTATGCTCACTGTTTTGCTGCTGTAAATGCTCACTGTTTCACTGCTGTATGCTCACTGTTTTGCTGCTGTATGCTCACTGTTTTGCTGCTGTATGCTCACTGTTTTGCTGCTGTATGCTCACTGTTTTGCTGCTATATGCTCACTGTTTTGCTGCTGTAAATAGCCACTGTAAATGATTAGTTGTAATTGATTTAGGTGCGCTTAAGAAGTGAGAATATTTCGCTGCCGTTGGTAATATTTAAGGGAAGCTAAGGTAAGTGTCAGGCGATGATGCCTAATGTAACTATTGACTACTGGTATAGAATTGTAACATGATGCTCCATATGCCGTAAAAATATTATGTACCATTATAATGAAAGGAAACTGCCAAAAATGTGCCGTGATGGTAAAATGACTATGAAGTAAAGACGTTATGTGGCAGCATAACGCATATGAAAGGTATATAAGCATGCATCTTACATTCTACCGCATTTTTACGCTTTGTGTGTGAAAGCATAGCATGACATGCATGTATCAAGATCATATAGGCCTTGTTTTAGAATAGTTATGTACAGGACCATGTGTTTGAGCAAGCATCATATAGGCATCCCCAAGGTACCGGGGTATGGGACACTTGGCATCAGTCCGCATAGGCCCACAGATGGAATCCACATGGAGCTCAGGTGCCGAGGGATAATTGATTCCACTGTGAAGTGCGCGCACGACGGTGCTAAAAGCGCAAAGGAAAAGGCGTTATATACGCAATATATGAATATGATAAAAAGGAAAAGGAACAAGGATATGTTGAAGTGACTGTTTATGATTTTGTGCCTAGTTAATATTGTTATATTATTGGTTTTATTGCCACACTACTGGGATTATTCTCACCCCTTCGGGGCTGCTATTTTCCTAAATGGCAGGAGGACATAAAAGCACCTGAAGAAGTGATATTTTGCTGTTGATTGCTGATGCGTGGACTATCTCTGTTGCTGTTTGTTTAATTGGATGACTGTAATGATTAATGTTTTGGTACTTTTGGATGACTGTAGTCTTTGTCATATTTATGTTAGCTTGAACTTTTATGAACAATGGCTATTTTGGAAAACCTTGTGAAAAGTATTTAAGTGTGAAAAATTTTATACGGATTGTATACTGCTTTGTTAGCTCATGTGACGTTAACGACTCTAATTCCGCTTAGCAAACGACTCTCTTGGATGCATACAAGGGAGGGCGTTACACTAATTGGTATCAAAGCAGTTTGGTCCATGGAATTGCTTGTGTTTGATTGAATTGACTGCTGTTTGTGTTTATCTGCTGAGTGACTGTCTAAATGTGCCATAGTTAAGTATATATTAGCTAGGGTAGTTAGGTTGTTAGGACTGTTCTGTGATAAGACACGGATGCATAGCTAACTTGTCCGAATTGAACTCGAGTACCTACTTGGGACTGCTGCCATGAATAACTTGCGGTGAGCCTGATCAACTCATTTCCTGATATTGTGAGTGCAGAATCATGGCGGGTGGTCGCGGTTCAACTCGGGGAAGGACTGGCGATGCGGAAGAGGATCTTATCACCACCATTGGGGGACTGGCAACGTTCATCCAAAATATGAGCCAGGAATGGCGTGACCATAGGCAACAGAATCAGAACCAACCCCCACTGCATGAAAATGCAGAAGAAATTGCTCGTCGGAGGTTGAAAGACTTCCGCAACTTCCAACCACCTACCTTTGAGGGTGAAGACAACCCCGAGGCTGCAGCGAGGTGGCTGCAAATGATTGAGCATATTTTCGAACGCATGGCATGTCCGGAAGCGCAGAAGACTGATTACGCGTCATATCAGCTGATGGGAGAAGCTTTAACATGGTGGACTGGTGCGAGGGCTCTGCTGAGAGCTCAGGACGTGGAGCTGACGTGGGCCGTGTTCAGACAAGTATTTCTGGATAAGTATTTTCCTAAGGCAATGCGAAGGATGAAGCACACTGAACTGCTGTCACTCAGGCAGGGTAACATGACGGTTAATGAGTATATCGCAAAGTTTGGGCAGCTGATCGAGTACGCCAACTTCGACCGGAACATTTATGATGAAGAATGGCAGGTGGAGAAGTTCGAGAGCGGATTGCATCCGGAAATCCGCAAGCTCATCTTGACGACGGCTAATCGCACACTTCCGGAACTCATCAACCAGAGTCGTCAGGCAGAAGGGATCATTCTGGAAGCCAAGAACTTGAACAAGCCACCACCACAGTTCCACGGAGGAAACCGAGCAGGCAGATTCTTCAGGGCGGCACCTGGTAGGGATCGAGGCAGAGGTTCGCCGTTGCAGGCGCGGCCTGGAAATTTTAAGAGAAACTTTACGGTGGGTCAATCGTCGACTGGACGTCAGGGCGCGACCGTTTGTGCTACATGTGGAAAGAATCACTTTGGAGTCTGTCGCAAGAACAACAATGCATGCTTCAGATGCGGCCAGCAAGGTCATTTTGCTTACAAGTGCCCCCAGAACGCTGACCAACAGCCTCCGCAAGCTCGAGTGTTCACATTGGATGCAAATGAAGCGCAGAAGTTTCCCAACCTGATCAAAGGTAATGTCACTTTGAATGGTCACCCAATTTCTGTTATCTTTGATTCTGGAGCGTCTGGCTCTTTTATGGCAAAGCATACTGCCTTGAGAATAGGCATCACCCCAACCCCGTTACCTTATGAGTTACACATCAGCACACCCACCGGTGGATCGTGCACAGCTTCGGAGATCTGCAGAGGTGTTACCTTGCAGTATGAAGGGAACACGTATACAGTTAACTTGGTGGTCCTGCCGGTATTCAACTTCGATGTGATTATCGGTATGGACTGGTTGACGGACAACGGGATAACCTTGGATTGCCGAGCGGGGAAAGTCATTGTTCCTGCAAAGGATGGTAATTTTCAACCTTTCTCCTTCATTTCCTTATTGCAAGTTAGAAAAGAGCTCCGCAAGGGAGCAGCAGGGTATCTTTTGTCGATCGAGGCTGAGACCTCGATTGACAAACCAATTCAGGATGTACCGGTAGTTAGAGAATTCGAGGAGGTATTCCCTGATGAAATACCTCGATTGCCTCCTCATAGGGAAATAGAATTTTCGATCGAACTTGTTCCTGGAGTCGGACCAATCTCTATTGCCCCGTATCGCATGGCACCTTTGGAACTGCGCGAGTTAAAGAAGCAGATAGAAGAGCTTTTGGCAAAGGAATTCATCAGACCGAGTACTTCTCCATGGGGTGCTCCAGCCATCTTGATTAAGAAGAAGGATGGAAGCTTACGTCTGTGTGTAGATTACCGCCAGCTGAACAAAGTCACGGTGAAGAATAAGTATCCGCTACCGAGGATTGACGATTTGATGGACCAGCTGAGAGGAGCCAGAGTCTTTTCCAAGATAGACTTACGATCGGGATACCATCAGATCCGGGTCAAACCGGAGGATATTCCGAAAACCGCTTTTAGGACTCGTTATGGGCACTACGAATATCAGGTGATCCCATTCGGACTTACGAATGCTCCAGCGGTATTCATGGACTACATGAACCGCATCTTCCGCCCTTTTCTTGATCAGTTCGTTATTGTGTTTATCGACGATATCCTGATTTACTCATCTAATGAAGAGCTGCACGCGGAACATCTGAGGATTGTCTTGCAAGTCTTGAAGGAGAAGCAGTTGTACGCGAAATGGTCGAAGTGCGAGTTTTGGCTTAAAGAGGTCCAGTTTCTGGGCCATGTCATTTCATCGGAAGGTATCGCGGTGGACCCCAGCAAAGTTGAAGCTGTCATGAATTGGGAACGACCCAAGACTGTCACTGAAGTAAGAAGTTTCTTAGGTCTTGCCGGATACTATCGAAGGTTCATCCAAAATTTCTCTCAGATAGTGCAACCCCTTACTCGTCTCACTCGGAAGGATAAGCCTTTTGAGTGGACTGAAGCCTGTGAAGAATGTTTCTTGGAGCTAAAGAGCAGATTGACGAGTGCTCCCGTACTCACGATTCCGGATCCTACTCGAAAGTTCGAAGTTTACTGCGATGCGTCGCTGAAAGGACTTGGATGCGTGTTGATGCAGGACCGTATGGCAGTAGCTTACGCATCTCGACAACTGAAGCCTCACGAAGAAAATTATCCTACGCACGATTTGGAGTTAGCAGCTATAGTGTTCGCACTTAAAATCTGGAGGCACCACTTGTATGGTTCGCAGTTTGACGTGTTCAGCGATCATAAGAGTTTGAAGTACTTGTTCGACCAGAAGGAGCTGAATATGCGGCAGCGTCGGTGGATGGAATTTCTGAAGGACTACGATTTTGACCTTAAGTACCACCCCGGAAAGGCGAACGTGGTAGCTGACGCCCTGAGCAGGAAGACTCTACACACTGCAACTCTGATGATGGAAGAATTGAAGTTGTTTGAGGCCTTTCGAGACTTGAACTTATCGGTAGACGAGAGAGGGAACAGCATAAGATTGGGAAATATAAAGGTGGAGAATGAATTGATCAGTAGAATTAAGGAGGCTCAGAAGGATGAAGAGTTAGTCCGCGAGTTGGTTGGTAACCAAGAGGTTGTAAAGGATGAGAATGATGTTTGGAGATTCCAAGGACGGCTGGTTGTGCCGAATGAAGAGTTGAAACAAGAAGTTTTACAAGAGGCTCACAAGGGTAAGTACGCAGTTCATCCTGGATCCACGAAGATGTACCATGATTTGAAGACCTCGTTTTGGTGGCCGGGTATGAAGCGTGATATTGCGGAGTATGTATCTCGATGCTTAACTTGTCAGAAGGTGAAGTCCGAACATCAGAAACCGTCGGGACTCCTTCAACCCTTGGAGATTCCCGAATGGAAGTGGGACAGCATTTCGATGGATTTTGTAGTTGGACTTCCTCGGACGCGAGAAGGATATGATTCTATCTGGGTGATTGTCGATCGTTTAACGAAGTCAGCTCATTTCTTGCGTGTTAGAACCACATATGATACAGAAAGGCTTGCTAGAATCTATCTGCAGGAGATTGTGAAGCTGCACGGAGTTCCTACGAGTATTGTCAGTGATCGTGATCCCAAGTTTACGTCCAAGTTTTGGGAATCCTTTCAAAGAGCATTAGGGACCCAACTGAGGTTGAGTACTGCTTATCATCCGCAGACCGATGGACAGACGGAACGCACCATTCAAGCTTTAGAGGACATGTTGCGAGCATGTGTTTTGGAGTTAGGAGGCAGCTGGGATAGCTATCTTTCGTTGATTGAGTTTGCCTACAACAACAGTTACCACTCCAGCATTCAGATGGCACCGTATGAAGCTTTGTATGGGAGAAAGTGCAGATCCCCTTTATGTTGGACGGAAATGGGTGAGCGAAGTATGTTAGGACCCGATCTAATTCAAGAAACATCCGAACAAGTAAAGAAGATTCGGGAGAATATGCAGAGGGCTCAGGCCAGACAGAAGAGTTATTACGACAAGCGTCATAAGCCTCTATCTTTCGAAGTCGGAGATCATGTGTTCTTGAGAATCACTCCTACATCGGGACTCGGAAGGAGAATGGGAGTTAAGAAGTTAAGTCCACGGTACTTAGGACCGTATCTGATTATGGACCGGATTGGAGAGTCTGCATACCGGTTGGCTTTACCACCCAATCTGTCAGGAATTCACAATGTATTTCATGTGTCTCATCTACGGAGGTATCTCGCTGATCCATCTCACGTGTTACAACCGGAAGAAGTGGAACTCAAGGAGAATCTGACGTATCAAGTGCAACCATTCCAAATTCTTGAAAGATCCGTCAAGAGACTCCGTTCTAAAGAAATCCCTTTGGTGAAAGTATTATGGAACAACAGATCGGCAGCTGAAGCCACTTGGGAACGCGAGGACGACGTTCAGAAACGCTATCCAGAACTGTTTAGCTCTTAAGTAAGTTTATTTTGCGGACAAAATTCCTGTTTGGTGGGGAGAGTGTAACATCCCGCATAATTAGTAGAATACATAAGTACTATATGTTATAGATGTATATGTGTAGAATTCGGATGCGTGGTTTATGTGTAATGGCTTGTGAATTGTATAACCTTTAACCCTTGGATAAGACTAAGGTAATTAATTAAATTAAATCTTAGGAGGGTACATATGTAGACATGTGAATTTAATCTTATGAGTAATGTGAGTGTGTGTTAGAAGGCATTAGTGTTTGGGTGTGGACTAGTTAATATTGGACTTGTGTGATTGGATTTTTGGTGTGTGGCCAATGGCCCAAGGATGGCCTTTGAACCTACCTTGCTTTAGCCCAAAGTTGTAACCACTTATCCTCCTTAAAGCCTAATCCAACAAGGCTGCCTTGTGCAGCAAGGAACACTACTTGGCTAGTTGTTTTTCCCCTCATTCATGCGCACAAGGGAGAGTAATTAGGACCTTAGTAATCTGCCTTTTCCCTTGCTAAACCGCCACCTCACCTTGCTTATGCATAACTTGATTTTAATTTCATTGCATGGAAGACACATGTGCATTTTAGCTTGATTTTAGGCTGCATAATCCCCCATTTTGGCGCACATGGGAGGGGTCATGATGCAGATTTTCTTTATGACACAAACTACCTAACTTGTGGACTTGGATAACCACTTACACTCCCCATCATGAGACTGCATTGTGCAGATTTTTGGTAAGCTTTTGCAGCCCTTCATAAGTCAAATCTCCTCCTCCTTCCACATGCATCATAAGTAAGATTTTGGGACTGCATTTTCATCATTTTTGCGCAGAGGACAGCTCCAAAAATCTGAATCCTTGGCTGCCACAAAGCTCTCTTGCTTGTGGACTTAGTGAACCTCCCTCACACCTCACCTTGTGCGCATGGGTTGGCTTTTTATGCAGAAATTTTCTGACTTAGGACAGCCCCATTATGAGTGTTTGGACTGTCACAAACCTGCACTCATGATGCACCTCTTTTCCCTCATCATTTGCGCACCAAGGACTGCACAAATGCAGATTTTTGGCTGCCACCAAGTGAATTGCTTGTTGACTTAGTGAACCTTTTTCCTTGTGCTCATGATGCACCACCTCCACACCCCTTCATGCGCATAACTTGGTCTTTTATGCAGAAAATTTCTCTGACTTGGGCAGCCCTCAAAGCTGAACAAATCTTCCCTCATTCCTTGCATGTAAATAGAGTAAGTTAGAAGCAAACTCTTGCTTGATTCAGCCTTGTATGCAGCCCCATCCTCTCAAAGAAATCTGAATTTTTCATGATAGTTAATCATGGCAATCTTCCCCCACTTTCCCTATATATGTGCGCATGGAGAGGGGGTTGGCTTCATGTGCAAGTGCAGCCAACATCCCCTCCTCCTCCTCACTCCCATAACCGAACCTACAAGCCTCCTTGGAGCTAGAAGACTTTGCTTAAGACAACTCCTTCCTTCCCTCACCTCAACCATACACCAAGCTAGTGCTAGCCTTGTTCCTCACCTTGTTGCGCATAGGACCTCTTAGGAAGTGTGGACTTGTGTGTAGTGTAGCTAGAAGGTGGTGTGATTCTTGACTTGAAGGGTGTGCTACAAGAGGTAGGCCTTGAACTTGAACTCCTTCTTAGTGTAGCCATGTATATATGCGCAAATGTCTCCTTGCATATATGTTGCTTTGGATCCTTGGTTGAGCATGATTAAAGTTTTAGTATGGAGTCATTTTAGGATGATTTGTATGCATAAAAATCTTATGGTTATGGTTAAGCTTATGCCACTATTTCTAGTATGGATATGCCTCTGATTTGGAGAAGTAATGTGCCACTGTTTCGGTTTGATGTGCCACTGTTTTGGTAGATAAAATGCCACTGTTCGGTTCCTCAAAATCACATTAAAATGCCACTGTTTTGAAGATGTATGCCACTGTTTCGGTTCATCAATATCACCATTATAGGCCACTGTTTCTGCACAATAAAAGCCACTGTTTCTGCACAATAAAAGCCACTGTTTCTGCACAATAAAAGCCACTGTTTCTGCACAATAAAAGCCACTGTTTCTGCACAATAAAAGCCACTGTTTCTGCACAATAAAAGCCACTATTTCTGCACAATAGAAGCCACTGTTTCTGCACCTAAAAGCCACTGTTTCTGCACATTACATGTCACTGTTGCTGCACCTTATATGCCACTGTTTCTGCACATATACGTCACTGTTTTAGTGCTCCTTAAGCCACTGTTTTTATGCATAAAAGGCCACTGTTTTAAGCCATCATATGCCACTGTTTTTATGCATAAAAGGTCACTGTTTTAAGTTATCATATGCCACTGTTTTCATGCTTAATGTGCCACTGTTCTAGTCATCATATGCCACTGTTTTCATGCATAAAATGCCACTGTTTTAATCTTTCTATGCCACTATTTGTATGCATAAAATGCCACTGTTTTAACCTATAAAATGCCACTGTTTCACTGTCCAAAAACCAAGATTTATGCCACTGTTTGGAAGTTCAAAGTGCCACTGTTTCTGTTTTAAAAACGCCACTGTTTCTGTTTTAAAACGTCACTGTTTTGCTGCTGTAAACACTGCTGTATACTCACTGTTTTGCTGCTGTATGCTCACTGTTTGGCTGCTGTAAATGCTCACTGTTTTGCTGCTGTATGCTCACTGTTTTGCTGCTGTAAACACTGCTGTATGCTCACTGTTTTGCTGCTGTATGCTCACTGTTTTGCTGCTGTAAATGCTCACTGTTTCACTGCTGTATGCTCACTGTTTTGCTGCTGTATGCTCACTGTTTTGCTGCTGTATGCTCACTGTTTTGCTGCTGTATGCTCACTGTTTTGCTGCTATATGCTCACTGTTTTGCTGCTGTAAATAGCCACTGTAAATGATTAGTTGTAATTGATTTAGGTGCGCTTAAGAAGTGAGAATATTTCGCTGCCGTTGGTAATATTTAAGGGAAGCTAAGGTAAGTGTCAGGCGATGATGCCTAATGTAACTATTGACTACTGGTATAGAATTGTAACATGATGCTCCATATGCCGTAAAAATATTATGTTCCATTATAATGAAAGGAAACTGCCAAAAAAAATGTGCCGTGATGGCTATATGACTATGAAGTAAAGACGTTATGTGGCAGCATAACGCATATGAAAGGTATATAAGCATGCATCTTACATTCTACCGCATTTTTACGCTTTGTGTGTGAAAGCATAGCATGACATGCATGTATCAAGATCATATAGGCCTTGTTTTAGAATAGTTATGTACAGGACCATGTGTTTGAGCAAGCATCATATAGGCATCCCCAAGGTACCGGGGTATGGGACACTTGGCATCAGTCCGCATAGGCCCACAGATGGAATCCACATGGAGCTCAGGTGCCGAGGGATAATTGATTCCACTGTGAAGTGCGCGCACGACGGTGCTAAAAGCGCAAAGGAAAAGGCGTTATATACGCAATATATGAATATGATAAAAAGGAAAAGGAACAAGGATATGTTGAAGTGACTGTTTATGATTTTGTGCCTAGTTAATATTGTTATATTATTGGTTTTATTGCCACACTACTGGGATTATTCTCACCCCTTCGGGGCTGCTATTTTCCTAAATGGCAGGAGGACATAAAAGCACCTGAAGAAGTGATATTTTGCTGTTGATTGCTGATGCGTGGACTATCTCTGTTGCTGTTTGTTTAAATGGATGACTGTAATGATTAATGTATTGATACTTTTGGATGACTGTAGTCTTTGTCATATTTATGTTAGCTTGAACTTTTATGAACAATGGCTATTTTGGAAAACCTTGTGAAAAGTATTTAAGTGTGAAAAATTTTATACGGATTGTATACTGCTTTGTTAGCTCATGTGACGTTAACGACTCTAATTCCGCTTAGCAAACGACTCTCTTGGATGCATACAAGGGAGGGCGTTACAGATATGTTGGCTATTCAAATGTTTTTCTTGTAATGATATTGATTTTTTAATTGCAACGTCATAAAGAAGTCTCATAATCTAAAAACGTGGCAAAATATTTTCGAATGTTGATTTGATTTCCTAAATTATAATATTGATATTAATTGTAAGATATTGGTCAATAAAATCTTTTTTGTAATCACTGAACAGTGAGAACTTTTGATTCAGTTTCCTAAATTATAGTATTAATATTAGCTGTAAGATATTATTTGCTCAACCCAAGTAAATCTTCCGAGTAAGATTTTTTGTAATGAACATTCAAAAATTTAATTCGAACGTAAGTTTCCTAGACTAAAAACCTAGCAAAATTTTGGAATCTTGATTCAGTTTCCTAAATTATAATATCCAATTTATTTCATTATATATCAAATCTTATACTCAATTTCTATAAATTCAATTATTGTGAGACTCAGGCTACTTTCTGGTTAAATCTTACTGAACATTTTGAGATCAGCCTTTGTTGAAGGTACGACTTTTGTCTTATTACAATTACACTATCACTTTTTCTTCATTTTTGTATTATTTTCTTTATATATATATATGTTGTTTAAGTTTGTTTAAAACTATTGCTTTCTTGATAATTTGATACGTTCTTCTCTCTTTGAATAATTCTTCTCTAAAACATGTCTCTTACGATCCTTTTTTCACAAGAATTTTCATTGTATGGCCATTCGCCATTAGCCATGGCCATTTTGCTTCTCCTTTTCGTTCGCCCTCTAAAGAACCATTCTTTCTTGAACTGTTGATTATACAACAGTGACAAACTCTTACCTTTGCCACCTGAGACCAAGAAAACTAAGGAATTGCGATAGATTTTTTATTCTAATTTAAGCAAGAATGGCATTACTTATATTATTAATTTTTAGGTATTTTGTGTTGTAGATTTAATTATGTATTACGAGAGGAAGTTTAGTTTTATTTACTAATTTCTGTGTATATGTTGAGTAATTAACTACTTAAGTTCACTGCAAAGGAAAAAGAGAATTAGATTATATGTTAAATATTCGTGTTTAAGTTTTAATTGTATAATTTGAGATAAAGTTCTGTTTTATTGACCACTTTTTATATATATATATGTAGTAGGGAATGGGTCATTCAAAGACAATCTTCAAACATATTCCAAATGAAAGAGCTCGGAAAGCAACTTCAATGCAGAGAAGGAAGGGACTAATGAAGAATGATACACTTGGCGTTCAAGTAGAAGAGGAAGAGGAATTAGAGACTATTGGTTTGGAACAAGAAGCTGAGGCTATTGGGCTGGAGCGTCAGCAAATGGAAGACATGGTAAGCCCAACTAATAGATGAGCTAAAAGGAATAGAACTAAACCCAAGTGGATGAGTGATTTTGTGTCGTAAGCAGGAAGAAAGGTTAGTAAGCTTACATGTGTAGGCGATTATGTTAAGTGGGGGTGGGGTGAGAGAAGGTGGTGTAAATTTTCGTGGTGTATGACTCTGTTACAACATTCGTCCTGCTTACAGAAATTTAGGACAAATGCTATAACAGAGTCATACACCACGGAAATTTACACCACCTTCTCTCACCCCACCCCCACTTAACATAACCGTCTACACATGTAAGCTTACTACCCTTTCTTCCTGCTTACGACACAAAATCACTCATCCACTTGGGCTTAGTTCTATTCCTTTTAGCCCATCTATTAGTTGGGCTTACCATGTCTTCCATTTGCTGACGCTCCAGCCCAATAGCCTCAACTCCTTGTTCCGGCCCAATAGTCTCTAATTCCTCATCCTCTTCTACTTGAACACCTAGTGTATCATTCTTCATTAGTCCCTTCCTTCTCTGCATTGAAGTTGCTTTCCAAGCTCTATCATTTGGAATATGTTTGAAGATTGTCTTTGAACGACCCATTCTCTACTACATATATATACAAAAAGTGGTCAATAAAACAGAACTTTATCTCAAATTATACAATTAAAACTTAAACACAAATATTTAACATATACTCTAATTCTCTTTTTCCTTTGTTGTGAACTTAAGTAGTTAATTACTCAACATATACACAGAAATTAGTAAATAAAACTGAACTTCCTCTCGTAATACATAATTAAATCAACAACACAAAATACCTAAAAATTAAGAATACAAGTAATGCCATTCTTGCTTAAATTAGAATAAAAAATCTATCGCAATTCCTTAGTTTTCTTGGTCTCAAGTGGCAAAGGTAAGAGTCTGTCACTGTTGTATAATCAACAGTTCAAAAAAGAATGGTTCTTTAGAGGGCGAAGGAAAAGGAGAAGCAAAATGGCCATGGCTAATGGCTAATGGCCATACAATGAAAATTCTTGTGAAAAACGGATCGTAAGAGATGTTTTAGAGAAGAATTATTCAAAGAGAGAAGAACGTGTCAAATTATCAAGAATGCAATAGTTTCAAACAAACTTAAACAACATATATAGAAAGAAAACAATACAAAAACGAAGAAAAAGTGACAGTGTAAATGTAATAAGACAAAAGTCGTACCTTCAACAAAGGCTGATCTCAAACTGTTCTATAAGATTGATCCAGAAAGTAGCCTGAGTCTCACAATAATTGAATTTATAGAAACTAAGTATAAGATTTGATATATAATGAAATAAATCGGATCTTATAATTTAGGAAACCGAATCAAGATTCCAAATATTTTGCTAGGTTTTTAGTGTAGGAAACTTACGTTCGAATTAAATTTTCGAATGTTCATTACAAAAAATCTTACTCGGAAGATTTACTTGGGTTGAGCAAATAATATCTTACAGCTAATATCAATACTATAATTTAGGAAACTGAATCAAAAGTTTTCACTGTTCAGTGATTACAAAAAATATTTTATTGACCAATATCTTACAATTAATATCAATATTATAATTTAGGAAATCAAATCAATATTCGAAAATATTTTGCCACGTTTTTAGATTAGGAGACTTCTTTATGACGTTGGAATTAAAAAATCAATATCATTACAAGAAAAATATTTGATTAGCCAATATATCTTACAATATAATATCTATAACCAAATTATATTATTTTGTCCGAAAGATTTCTTGTGATATTTAAGCTAATAGTTTTTTCTTAAAAAATATACAGTAAAATCCTATACATAGATCACACTTACAAGAAATGTGCCATCGCTTTTGCCACACTAACAGAGTTGCATTGAATATTCAAAGAAAACCCCAAATCTGCAACGAAGTAAACCCAATATTACATTTTTTCATGTCGTTTTAAATCATAAATACTATCATTTGTTTCATCTCTATTGTCATTCCCCAAATCAGATAAGTCTCCTTGGTTCTCTGTGTAAAGAAGCCACCCCTTCATTCTCAATCGAAAATCTAGGTTTTCTAATTCCATCGTTATGTTATTGGTGCATATCACATCAATATTAGGGTTAGTGTGTGTATCTCTTCTTTATGCTTATTCGACTTTCCAAAAAAGAATTTCACCATCACTATTCGTGGAATTGAGGCGGGCATTTGTTGTTTGCACATTGCTTGATTTTGATTTGAAATGCTGAAATTCTCTCTAGTGTATTGTAAATTAAACTCTTCTAGTAGTTTACCCTGTGTGTATATGCGCTACTTCCCTTCTTTTTTTCTTCATTAGATTAAAAAAAATAAATCAAATATCAAACCTTAAGCAGGATTAAAGCCTCTCTTAGTTCCTTCCAACCCAGAAAAAATTTGTTGATGAATTCTGTATCCTCTATAAACATGTCTTCCAGAATACTAGAATTGTACTTTGGCATAGCCAGCAAAGTAGTCGTCCCTTCACAATATTAACAATCAGTCATCAATATATTTTATCAAAAGTAGAAGCAACTTTCTCAAAGAAACATAATATAAGTGTTGAAGGCACAAACCATGATTCAAATTATGAATGTTGTTACGCTTTAGGCTCAACTTTGATATGCTAAATAGAGACATAGCTTAAGGAATAATTCTTACAAAAACACCGAGGGAACTTTAACAAGCTTTGCAGCAGCAATTACTTTCTCTGTTAGTCACGCCAATATTTTTATGATGTAAAATGCATTAAAATTTAAGTGCTAAGCTAACACTGAGTACAAACCTGGATACACAATCAGTAAGGGCTTTCGGGCATCATCCTGTAGAGTAGACCATTCAACTCTGCCAACAGATGGAGAGGACTCCAAGTAATTTTTCATCAAGCAGAGATAAAGGCACATCTTGGCATGGTATCTATAATTCAAATAATCCTTATCATGGAAACACTCCTAACAAAACATGGAAACAGTTTTTATACACTTGAAATTGATATATTAAATTAAACATTAATTAAAAAAACAGTTTGATTATTATTTATATATATATTTTTTATTTTTGATATTTTTACTATGTAAAATAAAAAACATCAATAAATAAAAATTAATTTAGCAAAAAACATTTGATAAATATTAATTTTTATAAAGCGACTACTGTTTTGAAACATGTGGAATAATAAGTTTTTTATTTATTTATATTCTAATCAAATGAGACTATAGTTAATATGGAAATTTGATATGCGATCAGCATATAAGGAATTGTAAGATAAAAAGAGGAAGAATGTTACTTAATCTGATGCAAGAAAAGGGCAAAATCACTGTTAATTTGTCAAATATCTTAATCTGAAGTTATATACTGATTTTATGTTGATTTCATAGGAGAAATGCACAAATTAGAGCTGAAAAGGACAAAGTGAAACTAAAGGCCCACGCTACGAGTGTGGGAATGGCGCTTGCAGCATCAGAGGATCGCGCAACTGTTGAATTCAGATTTTAAATTCGAAATTTGAATTCAATTTTATTTTAATTAAAACTTTCCGTTAAACGTTTCTGTAATAAATTCATACTTTAATATTTCCGTTATAACGTTTATGTAATAAATTGTAAGGTTTCCGTTATACGTTTCAAGCGTAGGAAAAGACCCAAGACAGTAAGTCTACGCTTCAAGCGTAGAACCCTACGCTTGAAGCGTAGACAAGGAGAAAACAGGCAGAAGCCCCACGCTTGGAGCGTAGATCCTGCGCTCCAAGCGTCGGGTTGAAATGGACAGCTGTCAGTTGCGAGGAAAGGAGAATTCTGAGGTGTATAAAAAGGGCACAAGGCAACCCTAAAGACACACTTTTCATACTGGACAACTCTGAGGTCATTTGAGAGGCGAAAGCTCTGGAGAGTGGGAGAGAGATCTCTTCTTCTACCTTTCTGTAGTTCTTGTAGTTTTATGTTTTCATTTGAATATTGGATTTTAGCCATGATAATGGTTGGCTAGAACCTCTTTGTTGTGGTTAGGGTCACGAACCCTTGTGAACCCCTGATACAATGGATTGAGTTTTTATTGATATATTTATCTTTTGAATTTCGTTCTATTCTGATCGTATTGTTATTGTTGTTATTAGATCCGATCAATCTAGTAATTGATAATAAATCTGAGGATTAGGGCCAACAAGAGGGATCTGCGGTCTTTAATCCAGAAAGGGAATAGAACGACGGTATGAACATGATCTAGGGATAGACATGATTCATATTGTAGATGTTTTAATTATCGATCTTTATGCTTGATCTCATATAGGGCACCTCAAGGAATTAGGGTTCTATATGAGATTAAAGGGTTAATTCTTCAAGGGATTGAGAATTAACTACTGATACGTTTATCTGATAATTATCTAATTTCACGATAAATATATTAATATTTAACTTAATCCAGAGTAAAAGGTGGGATTATCGGCGAAGTGTTTCTCTAACTACAGCGTTTTTCTCATAAATTCAAACCCTTATTTTATTGGATTCTTGA